>JAEAOA010002117.1:1052500-1081623 GCA_016746295.1 Potamilus streckersoni | reverse complement strand
ATTTTTAATTAGTGGAATTCCTAATATTGTTGAGAAAACGAGTATGGTTAAAATTCCTCACAAACAGATTAAAAATATTGTGTATACTGTTGCATCTGGTTATAGTGGATGGACATCACAAAACAAATCTATCAAATATATTGCAGAAGTTACCGGTGTGTATAGATTGTCAGTGTTTAGCAGTGTAAAGTTTAAAATATTTACCACATATTCATGGCGTTATTTAGATGATGACATATTTGGAATATTATCTGTAATATTAAACAAAAATTCTGAGGAGGAATTTACACTTGAACCAACTGATAAAAATTTTGTAGGTCCTTATCGGTGGTGTTTGGAATTTGTAGCTGATTTATCATAACTATGTAAACAAATATTATAATGAAAAGAAGTATAGTTGATTTTAATCACATTTCAAAAGATATTCCAGAACAGGATGTGGACGCACTAATACAATACTATAAATATTATTATAAAAAAAACTTTGGTGTGTTAAAAAATGTTACAAATACTACAAGATCCTTCGAGTAATATCATATCTACCCTTGCTAATGACCAGTTCTGGTATAATTTCAAGTGGGGTATCATTAAATCCATTTTTGTTAATTATATCTGGTATTGGTGTTTCACTGACAGCGGCGTGTAAAAAAGTAGAACCAAGACTTTTGATAAAAAAACACGGATGTTTAACGTCAATTAAAACTTACAAGAAACTACTTGATCAGATCCGGTCTTACCTAAGAGGAGTTAAATATAATATGGATGATTTATTACGTGAATTTCGTATTATTGACAATATGTTAACAGATATTCTACCAATGAGGGTTAGCAAGTATGAAAAAAAATATCACAAAAAATATGAGTAACATAAAATTTTATCTAAACTTAAGATATAATATAACTAAAATAATATCATTTCATTCTAATGCTAGTTTAATTTCCGCCTTGTTAACTGAAACGTTCTAATGCACAGTTTAAATTTCATCCTGTTGTCTGATAAAAAAAATTTGTGGTAAAATCTATTTGCTGTCTTTAGAATAATCGTATTCCACGCATGCGCTGTTCTAACAAATTCGTCTCTTCTGTTGACAGAGCTTATCCCATTCCAACACCTGTTGTTTTGTCTGGTTACAAAATACCTGTCTACGTAGTAGTAGTATAGGAAAATGAGGATTTTGGCAGGGGTGGGGAGGAGGTGTGGGAGGGGGTGGTGAGCCAAAATCCTCATTTCCCTATACTACTAACGCGTAGGGCTGACAAAGGTTCGCTCGCAAGAAGAGCAATAAATTAATTTTCTTCTTCATAAATGCAAGGTTAGGACAAAAATCACCCAAGATATCTCTCTCCTTTAACAAATGTGCTGTTTGCAATTGACACATCCTCTGTCACATTTATCGTAATACTATTTGTATATGAGAAATCCTATAATCCTCTAATACTAGTAATGGCATTGAAGTGCTCGTGACAATGGTACACATGAATGCATTCTCCGACTACAAAATCGGGTCAAAAGAAAAAGAGAGCTTTGCGAACCACTTGTGGGTACAGTTGCAATGAATAGCGATGAGCCAACACATCTTGGAGATCCTGTTTTTCAGAAATGCCACACAAGGTCTCGTTAGGTATGTATGCTTGTTGCGAAAGGACTTCTGCTTCTTATCGTTTCTTGTCTTTGTCTGTCAAATGTAACGCAAGCTCTTTTCCATTATGAGGTGTCATTCTTTGATGTGGAGATTTGACCAAAGATGACCATATGGGCTAAGCACATCCAGTCTTGTATGTTGTCAGTTCGGAAGATACTGCCTTTAGTTCTGTATATGTTGTCCACCAATAATGCTTTTCTGCGTCCGCTACTTATAGGAAGTGAAACTTAGAACATTTGAAGAGTAACTTTTAAATCAGTTATCACTGGCTTATTGGGGGTATTGCATTTCTTCGTTGACTTTAGATGGTGTTAAGTTTGGCTGTGTACTAAATCCATCCATACATGAGACTTCAAACTCTTACGATGGATGGATGTCATAACTAGGAATCCAACAAACCCATAATGAAACCCGCTGCTTTCTCAGGTGGAACGTCAGAGTTGAAGTCTTTAAAATTCAGCATCAAGATGTAAACCGTGGTTTTAAATTTTCTAGAACTCAGGTAACAGGGAATTGCGGTTTACTTTATTTGGCAATCATTTTTTTTCTGAAAAAGAGAGACGGCCCTATAATGGACCGTCTGTGTGTTTCTTAGATTTAAACAAAAAATTGACTTGTCATAATTAGCTTTGATGATATCAATCCTTGTTGCTGCTTTCGTAATGATAGCAGTAACCGATTATGCTCCTGTTGCTTCCGCCAGCATACCAATGGCAATTCGTGTAGATGTAGAAATAGAGAAATTAAGTTAAAGGTTTCTTTCTCTTCTGTTAACACAGCGTTTTGTTTTCAATCCGTTCCTACAGTCATTAATAATTCATGGTTTTCCTTTCCTCCTCTTGATATTGTAGAAAAACGTTTGATCAGTCTCTTTCTGAAATAATCCTCCAATGGTAACGGCGGTGTGAAGGTGAAGGCAGTATTAAAATCGCAGACGTCAGAAAATCTGCCAAATCTAAATCGAGGATAATTAATATACAAAATATGTACTGGCTGCATCTGGAGTAGGAAAGGTAGTCACAGAACTATCGCTCCAAGTATACGAACTACCTGCAACAGGTTCATCCCAATACATTGGCTTCATTTTCTCAGCCATAGGTAAAGTACTAATACTGTGCCGCAATGGAAAACATATACTGCCCAGTATCACGTAAAGCTCAAATCTGATTCTAAGAGAAAATGCCACACTCTGAGTGTATTTTTCAACAAGTGTGTGGATTGATGCAACATTTAAATCAGTTTCGATTTCACACAGACAAACACACACACATACACACAAACACACACACAGATATATATATATATATATATATATATATATATATATATATATATATATATATATATATATATATATATATATATATATATATATATATATATATATATATATCTGTGTGTGTTCAGTATGTGCGCTATATCAATGATATACTACTGGCTGTATAAATGTTTCATTAAACGACGGAAATTCGGCAATCCTCATTTTTCATTTTAATAAAAAATGATACATCGCGTAGTATATCATTGATACAGCGACCAAACTGTACACATGTTATTTATATTACGTACAAATACATATATTTGCCTTTGAACAGAGTTAAGATTTACTAATGGCAGCTCTGTATTCACCGAGTGAATGAACACCTAACATACCGGCATGTGTCCGCTACAAAATATAGCTCAATGCCTGTTTGGCTTTTCACAATCACCTTTACATATTGATAAGTTGGTTGTTTACTATTTTTAGTTTATATTTTCTTCACATTTTTAAAAACAATATAATACGCACTTATCACTTAAACATGAAAGATGGTTTTAATAATGAAAGTAGAGCACTACAAACAATTGGTTAGTTATACCATTCATATCAACGCTTGGCCATTCTCATACCGGAGGATCAAAATTAATGTGGAAAAGGAACTAACTAAAGTGACGAACCAGCAAAATGTAATTCAAATATTTTGATATATTTACAGTTGATCTATGTCATTGTTCTCCTTTGGTAACACTACCACTGACCATAAACTCTCTGTCTCTCTGTCTTTCTCTGTCTCTTCCTCTCTCTCTCTCTTCGCCCCCCTCTCTCTCTCTCTCTCTCTCTCTCTCTCTCTCTCTCTCTCTCTCTCTCTCTCTCTCTCTCTCTCTCTCTCTCTCTCTCTCTCTCTCTCTCTCTCTCTCTCGTCGATTTGACTTTAAAACACTCTCCGCCATCGTTTGTCCGATTTGACTTAACTTTTACCATCATTTATAAGTCTAGATGACAGAAACGAAAATTGTTTTCGCTCGTCACTTCAAAGAATGTATCCCGTAACTTACTACCATGGTCCAGAGAGAGAGAGAGAGAGAGAGAGAGAGAGAGAGAGAGAGAGAGAGAGAGAGAGAGAGAGAGAGAGAGAGAGAGAGAGAGACAGAGACAGAGAGAGAGAGAGAGAGAGAGAGAGAGAGAGAGAGAGAGAGAGAGAGACTCTAAATATGTATAGCACGTAACGGAGAAATTTACGTTACAATGTCAACATGGTTTACAACTTTGTATCATTGACAAACACTGTAGACAAATCCCAAGGATAGTGAACACATATTGCTACAACTAACCATATTCTTGCATGTTCCTTGGTGTAATTTCTATAACAAGGTTTTAATCCAGCCCAAACACTCTCTCTCTCTCTCTCTCTCTCTCTCTCTCTCTCTCTCTCTCTCTCTCTCTCTCTCTCTCTCTCTCTCTCTCTCTCTCTCTCTCTCTCTCTCTCTCTCTCCAAATTTCTGCGTGGTTTATCAGTTATATATGAGAGAGGATTGGGACCAGAAACCAGAAAATATTGTGATGTAATGGTGTACCATATCTATTTCATTTAGAAAATGGGGATTATAAATATAATTAAATCGTTACAAGAATATGGTTCATTGTAATAATGTATGCTCTTTTCTTGGGATTTGTCTACAGTGCTTATCAATAATACAAAGTTGCAAACCATGTCGATATTGGACGGAAATTATATATATATATATATATATATATATATATATATATATATATATATATATATATATATATATATATATATATATATATATATATATATATATATATATATATATATATATATCCCAGTGCGTTGTCCAGTTGTTTCTCCAATTCTCAAAACCGTTCCCATGTGTACTCCATGTATACCACTGGCAATTTCTCCACCTGTTTTAAAAATATTGTGTTTAATTGTGTTTAAATGTAGACTGTGAGGGTATCATGGGTCATCATCAAGATTATGGACACGCCTATTTAGAAGAGTAGGGCATATGTGGAAAATATAGATGCCTGAAAAGAGTGTTCGAGCATGCACTACGAAGAAGTCATAGCAGAAGAACACTGAATCGGTTAACAATTCTAGAAGCGATTTGTATTGCTACCCATAAGAATTAGAATGAGAACTACCAAGCGTTTTTTCTTCAGTTTCCGTTGTTCTATGTATGTCTTTTTATGTCTATGTTCTTGACAATTAAAACTTAAAACCCTCTTTATCCATTCGCATTAGATAGCGCGCTGTTACAAAAAAATGCTCTTACAAAAGGTAAAAGAAAAGAGCGCAAGAAGCAAACTTATTAAAATTAAACAAAGAATAAAATTACATATACATAACTACTTCCTCAATAAATGAAAAGAACAAATTATAATATACAACTTTTTTACCATTGGTTAATTTATACATGAGATTTTAAAAAAATACAGCATAAGAAATCTTATGAAGAATGCAAACGAAATAATATTTCTATACACGGGAACGGTGCATCTGATATTAAATTGTTTCTTTCCATTGATGTTTCTGATGTCAACATTATATTCATGTAAGAACAAACTCCACTTTAATAATCTCTGGTTTGTCATCTTACTATTGAAAGTAAGTGAGTTTTGATCACTAAACACAATAATAGGAGAAGGAGCTGAACTAATGTAAATTTCAAAATGTTGCAAATGTCAATATTAAATTCAAATATTCCTTCTCGATTATCGAATAATTTGTTCGGTGCTTATTAATTTTCTTAGACAAATAGCACATTGGATGATCAGCACCATTTTTATCTTCTTGAATCAAAACTGCTCTAACCCCAACATCACTTACATCAAGAGACAGTCTAAATGATTGACTGAAATTTGGAGCTGTGTGCATGGACTTGAACTTCTTTAAGGTCCATTCTCAAAAGCCTCCTGACATCTTACGGCCCAAAAAAACTTAGCTTTCTTGCTCAAGAAATTTGTCAGGGGTTCAGCAATTATGGAAAACGTGGAACAAAATTTCCGATAGTTTCTAGGAATACCCCAAAATCACATCAGTTTCTCTTTACTGACAAGCACAGAGACAGCATCGACCTTAGCATCTATAGTTTTAACTTGTCCATGTCTCACGATATGTCCTAGAAATGTTACACAAGCATGGCAAAACTCACGTTTGGATAAATTAATTATCAAACTTGCATCAGTTAGTATGTCAAAGAATTTCCGAATAGTCGCTAAAATGTTGTCCCATGTGTCGTTGCAGATGATGATATCATCGATGTAAGTTCACAATTATCTAGACCATTAATTAATCATGTTCATTAAACATTAAAAAGCACTTGGCGAACCCTCCATCCCAAAAGGCATCACTCTGTTATGATACAGTACAACTGGAGTCAAGAATGCAGAAGCACCAAGGAAATTACTTAACAATTGAGAAGCAATGTCTTGCTTTGATATTGGCATTGCCTTTGCTCTTTCTGTCTGTGAAATATGCCAAAATCCTTTCAGGACGACAAACTTGGTGACATACATTGCATTACCAATTTTATCAATGCAGTCATCAATTCGTGGTAATGGACATGAATCTATTTTAGTCACACAGTTCAATTTTCCATAATCCATGCACATCCGGAATGCCTTATCTGGTTTCGGAACAAGAATATATGGTAAGCTCCAGTCACTTAGAATAGGCTCTGTGAAATCATTTTCCAGGAAATACTGAATTTCTTTCTTGAAGTATTCTTATTTGAGAGGGTTTATCCTTTATGAATGTTGTTTCAGAGGTTTGGAATTTACAATTTTAACGTCATGGTAAATTTTTTTGTTCTTGTAAGAACATCTGGAATTAAGTGCTGACATTCAAATAATAACTGTTTTGAGTTCATTCCTATTTTGTTGTTGTAAATGTGAATGTTTCTGGTCCAGATTATTCATAATTTCTGTATTCCGAAGATTTGTTGCTCCAAAATCAATAGTGTCAGACAGCATTCCCTTACATAAATTCTCAGTGAGAAACCGAAAAGCTACACATAAGGATAAACCTTCATAGATCTGATTGGATGACAAAAAAGCTGTACAGAAGCCTGGTCGCAGAACACTTCTCCTCCCCTGGCCACACTTTCAGTGATATAATACTTATCGCTATTGCTAACAACCACAGCTGGAGTTCCGAAACCAGGAAGGAAAAGGAATCGTACTGGATACGCCGCCTTAGAACATTGAAACCAAGCGGTCTAAACCAAGAAGACTAGAAAATGAAAACTATGCACTAGTAGAATTTAACATTTTCTAAATCTTATTATCCTTCAATTTTTACTATAAGAATAACCGGTATAGAATCAAATATCCGGGATATAATCTGCGTTACATATGTACAAAAAGTAAAAATAGATGTCGCTTTGGCTTGTAGACTTTTAGAGAATTATACAACGTTTTCAGTTTCCGCAGCTAGTCTATACAAGCTGGTTGTATTTATAGTTTTAGCACATGTGAAGACAGAAATGTAGAGGCTTACAAACACAACATTTTTGTGTTTATTTGTTATTTGTTTGTCGTAACTATGTTTTGTATTTGCCTTTGAAAAAGACTCATTAAGAGTCGAAAGCGCTTAGGCTAGTTAGTTACTAGTTTCGTACTGTTCGTCGTCAGTTTATTGCATCTATATATATATATATATATATATATATATATATATATATATATATATATATATATATATATATATATATATATACACACACAAGTGTTATACAAGGTTAGTGGAGGTGTTGAAAAGTGTGGAATATAACCTCTGACCATTTATATCATTCAAACATTGTAGACATTGTTCTCAAATGTATGACCTAACATCGTTCCGAATCTTAAAGCTGTATGTTTCACGCCTTCATGTAGAATAGCTCCATTTATGGCAACTATGGAGCATTCGTTCGGGGTTTGGTTCTGAATGAATATTTGACGAAAAAAAAATGTTCATCTTGTTTAGAGAAATTATAAGCAATGGCTGTTGCCAAATATCGTATAGATTCTTTAAGCTATACGTTTCCCACTTTCATATAAATGGGAATGGCTCCATTCATAGCAACTATGGCGCATATGGGGCCTTGTTCTGACTAAATATTTGAAAATCATATGTTGAGAACTCATGAGCTATGACTGCTGCATCTCGATGACAGTATATATGACATTAGCTGTCCTGGTTTGTTCAATGTGTCGTATGTAGGGTATAAACTTCATTTGCCAAAGGAGAGAGAGCGTTTGGTTCAAGGAAGATTTTATCACGTTCTCCTGGAATCTTAGTACGATTGAGAAAGCTTAATATATATTTTCTTTCATGCACTTTTCGCAATTTCTCTGAGCCACAAAGATGTTAGTTTGTGAATGATACCCTTTGAACTATTGTTCAGTCATATCGCGACAATGTCATAGTGCGGCAGTTAATTGAGATGTCTAGCACGGGTGCATCATCCCGAAAATATCATGCCCCACTCAGTCACATTATCCCAATGCAAGGCCGACTAGTCCTAGCACCAGCCCCTTTATGCTGAGCTCCAAGCGAAATAGCTGTTAGTACCATTATTTATACGTCTCTGTTATGACTCAGCCAAGATCGATCCTGCGACCTCACGTATCTAAAACGGATGCTCTAACCATGAGGTAACCGGAACTGTCGAATCCCAGTCTTTTACATTCAAAGACAAAGCAGGTAAAATGCATTTTATACTTCTTGTGTTTACTTCTCTTAAAGTCTTTCCCAGATCCATTACCATATTTTTATGTATCATTGTCAAAATCCACGATTTGTTTTAACAAAATCGCACATTTTCTTCCATTTATAACAGTGTGCCATGAATATATTGGTTTGATCAAGATGTCTACAAAATGTACATAATCTCAACATTTCCCTAACACTTGTATGTAGCCGATCTTGTTCATACGATATTGTTCTTAACATTAAGGGCTGGTTCATAAGTAGATCAACAAATTAATTTTCTTCTGCATGAATGCAAGGTTAGGACAATAAACACTCACCTTATCTCCCTCCTTTAAAACAATTTTGCTTCCAATTGGCATATCCTCGGTCACATTTATTGCAATAATATTAGTATATGAGAAATCCTATAATACTAACAATGACATTGAAAATGCTCGTGACAATGACACGTGAATATATTTTTCCGACTGCTCAATCGAGTCATCGGAAAATAAAAGCTCGAAAATAAAAGCTCCACGAACAGTTTTAGGGCATAATTTAAATGAATAGCGATCAGCCAACGCGTCTTAGAGACCCTGTATTTCAGACATGCCACACAAAGTCTCGTTATGAATGTATTCTAATTGCTAAAAGACTTCTGCTTCTTATCTTTTTTTTCTCCGTCTGACTAGCAAATACAACCCACGCTCTTTTCCATTCTTTACTGAGTACGTTTGACCCGCATCAAAGCAAATATAGTAATGTGATTTGTCACTTCGGAAAATACTGCCTTTAGTTCAGCAAATGTTTTCAAATTAAATGCTTTTCTCTCTCAGCGACTTTTAGGAAGTGACGTGTAAATTGATCATCATTAGTTTGTTGGGTGTGTGGATTTTCGTCACTGACTTTAGAAGGTGGTTAGTTTGGCTGTGTACTAAATCGATCCATACATGAGACTTCAAACTCTAACCATTGTGGGAGAGTCTCAAAAGATCGTCCCCTTTTTGATAGACATTGTCGTTCAATGCTTTTAACTACGAATCAAACAAATCCTAATGAAACTCGCTGCTTTAACATTCACCGTGAAGATGTAAACCGTGGTTTGAAATTTTCTAGAAGTCAGGGGTCAGGGAATTAAGGTTTACCCGTTTTGGCAATTATATCCTATAACATTGTTTTCTAGAAAGGAGAGGCGGTCTTATAAAAGGATCGTCTGGGTGTTTCCTAGATTTTTAGGAAACAAGATTGGACATTACATCATTACCTTTGTCGTTTGACAAATTCGATTTTGCATGAACCACTAGGTCTGGCGATGAGCATGTTAAAAGGATGTCTAAGATACAAGGCCTCACAACTAGCACAATGTAAATGTTCATCAATGACTTTGAAAGTGGAGGGAGATGGAGCAGAGATAGTAGAGGTAGCCATAGTAGCGTTAGGAATGTCACCTTATTTTGAAATGAAGACAGAGACAAGACAAGAGCTTTTATACTTTTTTCAGGACATGTTTATTGCAAAATAGTTTATTAATACGTGAGGTCTGTAAACAAAATATAACATTGGAAATCATATGCATAATGCAAAGAATGCATGAAATAATATTTCTAAATACGGTAAATTGTATCTGCTATTAGATAATATTTTCCCATGATGTGCCTGATATCAATATTATTTTGCTGTAACAAAACACTCGACCTTAATAATCTCCTAGTTTTGCTTTTCATCTTGCCAATGCAAATAATGGGGTAGTGATCATTAAACAATAATCGGACAAGGAGCTGAACTAATGTATACTTCAAACTGTTTTAATGCCAATATTAAAGCCAAATATTCCTTCTCCATTGTCGAATAATTTATTTTCTGCCTGTTAAATGTCTTAAAACATTAACACACTGGATTATTATCATCTTGAATCAATAATATTCCAACCTCAACATAACTTGTACCAACTGACAGTTTAAATGATCGCCTGAAATTTGAATCTGTGAGAAATGGTGCACTCTAAGTATGGTCTTGAACTTGACAAAAGCCTCCTGACACTTTTTAGTCCTAGGAAACTTAACTTTTCTTGCTCAATACATTTGTCATGGGTACAGCAGTTATGGAAAAATTGGAACAAAATTTCCAATAGTATACAGCCATGCCTAAACTTCGCATCAGTTGCTTTTTACTGACACGATCAGGGAATTCAGAGATAGGCTTGACCTTAGCATCTGTAGGATTCAGTTGTCCATTGTCGAGTTTCCACGATATGTTACACAAGCACGACAAAACTCACTTGGATAAATTATCAAAAATGCATCAGCGAGTCTGTCAAAGAATGTCCAAATTGTTGCTAAATGTTCTTTCCACGTGTCGTTGTAGACGACGACATCGATGTAAGAATCGCAATTATCTAGACAAGAGATAATCATGTTCATTAAATGTTGAAAAGTACTTGGCCATTCCTTCACCACGAACGGCAACAGTTTATATTGTTACGACCCTGTAGTTAAAATGTGTGTGTTAAGTAATGAATTCTATATAAATATTTTATTTTATTTTATTTTATTTTATTTCATTAAATGTAATTATTAATATGTTGTGAAAAAGATCGTGTTTACCGTGTCGTAAATGTGACTCATGTGAGAACGTTCTGTGTATTATGACAAATTCATTACAAGTAAACATTCAGGAATATCTATGAAAACAATTGGCTGATACTTGGTCAGGCTTTCATAATGTCCAGATATTGCGAAATTGTATTTGTCCTCCGTGTGCATGTAATTCAAAATGACTTATTAGCTTCATTTATATACTGAGGTATTTTGTATGACGTTCAGTCAGTCGAGAGTCATAAAAAGTTGCAGTCGTACAGTCAGAGTGAGAGTTTATTGTAACTTCCATTACCTTTAAAAAAAGGTATTGTTGTGCTAGAAGTTGTCTTAGAATGTCTTACGTAGATCATATTTTGCTAGAGGAGCTAATTTTACTTCGTGTTTTCTGAATAATTGTTTTCCTGGAGAAAAACATTACTGATATGGACAGACATTTTCCGAAAATATTCTATATTGGAACGGAACAACACAAACTGCTTTATTGTGTAAATTCTGGAATTTTTCGTCTGACGTGGTCATCTGCCATTTTGGACCAAAACTGAACTTCAGAATGTGTTTAAACTTTTTACAGGACTTATGTTTATCTTTTGAACAAACAATTTGAATCGTTTCTGTAAACCGTAAGTCTTGTTTAACATTTACATTTTTCCATGTTTTCTAGGAAAATAATTTTTTTGTTAAAATTTGCAAAGCTTGTCTTCACTTCTTTATGTTACTTGAACTAGCCGATACGGAACAATATTGATGAAGTCATTCTTGACTCACGAATGCCAAAGCATCAAAGAAATTCAACAATCAAAAAGGATTGTTTGGCTTTGATATTGGCATTGCCTTTGCCATTTCTGTCAGTGGGATTTGCCAAGAGATCATTTCAGAAGATCAAATTTGGTGACATACTTTGCATTGCCAATCTTATTAATGCAGTCATCGATTCTTTGTAAATACAATCAATTTGTTTTAGTCACGCATTTCTCTTTTATAATCCATGCACATGAGGAAAGTTTCGAAACAAGTATACATGGTGAACTAGAGTCACTTTTACTAAGCTCTTTGAAATAATTTCCCAGCAAATACTTAACTTCCTTTTTCAAGTATTCCTGTTTAAGAGAGTTCATCATGTTCGGGTGTTGTTTCACAGGTTTGGAATTTACAATTCCAACGTCGTGGTAAATTTCAATTGTTTTTGTAATTTTATATGGAAATAGTTTAATTAATTCTTTTCTTGCTGTTGAAAATGTTAAAGTTTCTGGTCCAGATTATTCATATTTTCTGAATTTCGAGGATATGTCGCTCCAAAATTAATAAAGTCGAATTGCCCTCAATCATTTAAATCCTCACTGAGTGGGACAGATACAACTAATTTCATTATTAACCTGACAGTCTCATTCAATATACTCATTTAACATGTTTATATGTCCAAGGTGTTTCTGTTCTCGCCTCCCATGAAGATTTATAATGTAATTTAGATAATTTACTTTCTTTCCCACTGTGTTGGGACCATAATACTTGGCCTGAAGAGGATTTAGTGGTACGGGCAAGCGAGCCAAAATTCTATCACCAGGATGGAAAGTCAATTTCTTTGCATTTTAATCATGCCTTAATTTCATTTTTGACTTAGTAGAACGCAGATTAGCTCTTTCGAAGTTCGAAACATAATGAGAAGATGATTTCAGTTTCAGTATCTTCAATGGTCCACGCACAGTGTCCAAAAACTATTTCAAAAGGACAGAATCCTTAAGATCCTTGGACTGATCTCAAAACAGCAAACATTAGTAAGTAAATGCCGTCATTACAATCTTTACCTGTATCACAACAATATGACCGAATCATATTTTTCAAAGTCTGATGAAACATGTTTAAATTATATGGCTCTCATGGTGATAATGCTGCAGATTTAATTGCTGGGTGCCTAATTCTGGAAAATTCCAGATATAAAATCTAACTCTTTATCAGCTTGGACAAGCATGAAAAAGCCAAATTGAGGAAAAATTCTTTATCAAAGCTTTTACTATTGTTTTAGCTGTAATATTCCTCTTATGTAAGGGACCGACACAATCAACCATTATTCTACTAAATGGTTCGTCAAGTGTAGCAATAGGTTGCATATGAGCCTTGGGTATCTTCTAATTGGGTATCTTTTTGGCAAGTATGACAAAATCAGCAGTATTTACAAATAAAACTTAAAATTTTGGTCATTAGAAGATCTTGTGATTGTGAAAAGTCATTAAAGCCTAACTTCCCAGCAAAATGAATTTCATGTCTGTATGACTTTGGAATTACAATTTGATAGTTAACTGACCTATGGTCACCTGCAGGTATCTCGTGACGTCTCCGCACTCTACTCAATGAGAAAGAAGACTCATTAAAAGACTTAGCAAAATAAAAAAACCTGAGAAGATCACGTGTCCCATAAAATTTAAATAGGAATGGAATTGGCCAAATCACACAAGAATGATATAGAACCCTTCGACATAAATGGTGTAACAAGATTGAAACAGAGTGGGATTTCTCTGTTTGGACTAAATTAATAACACATTGATGAATGGCTGAACTTATGAAAATGAAATACTAGATATATGTGTGAATATAAAACAAATACACTGATCTCACACTACTATCATACAATTTCTCCATCATAAACTCATGACATGATAAATACAAAAATATGATTCATTGGCCTCTAGCCTAAAACAAATATATCATGTATTATGAAAAATGAGATTCACTTAATCTCTTGTACGCATTAATCGTTGAGATTCACGAAATCTCTTGAGATAAAACAGATGAATACAAATAGATAAACACACATCACTGTAAACTGGAATTCACTTGATAAACTGATAAACTGCGACTCTACAGTTTATTTATTATACAGTTTGTTCATTATATTCATGATATATGCAGAGTTCTACAGTTACACTGGATCCCTTTCTTATCAAGCCACGTTCATATACATCACGAATCCCTTATGTATATTTATTTATATACATACATATCTTCATATACATAAACGTAGACGTCTTGCTGCAATACAGATTGCTACATCCAATCCAACCACGAATAGCTATAGTCAGCTCTCATCGGACACTGAATCTCCCATAAGACTTCGTCAGTTCCAATAAGACTCCGTCAGCCCATCAATGTACACTAAGCTTCCTTAATGTCCATTAAGCACCTATAATGTCCACTATCCAATAGGCTACAATAGTGTCCACTCAACTCCCATAGTGTCCACTAATACCTAATAGTGTACTACTGGCTACAATAGGATACAACAGGCTACAATAGTTCTCATAATCACAATAGGATCCATAATCTGCAATAGGCTCCCTTAGTCTACAATAGGCTAAAACGAAACAAAACTATTACTAAAATAGTAAATACAAAGCAAGCACTGTAAAGGAAAAACTTTATATCACTAGACATAACATAAAACCGAGAAAAAGTTTCGCAAATCAAATAACACAAAACTTGGACACTTACCCTATGGCCTAAGACGATGGTGGAAAGTTCGCCCACCACTGACAAAATCCAAATGACTTGTGTCTCAGTTCACAATGTATCAAGCTTAAATCCATAGGAGTGAATAATAGTTATGGTCAAAAGTTCACCTAAACCATGCTTTTTCGTGACTTTCAATCTGCATGTAATTTCAAAAATCACTTTACCTGGAGCAAGTGATTCACCCCAGGTAACGTTGTATGCCTGTACAACGAATATGGTGAAAAATAGATTCACAGACTGCGGTTTATTAGACCCAACAAATGTATTGCTTTCAATACATGACATTGACCTTAAACTCTTAGAAATAGGAGCATTTGGAAAAGGTCTGTCTTGATTCTGGTGCCTTTTGCGATTGATAGCAATCAGAAATAACGCGCCTATTCATCTTGCAATAGGAACACGTAGGAAGAGACGAGGATTATTGATCAAGCTTATCAGAAAGTTACCATTTCAAAGTTGCGTCAGATTTAAATTTAGAAGGGCGAGTGTTAGTCTGAACTACATTTCTACCAGAAGACTGCAAAGAAACTGAATTAGTTACGGAATACTCGTTTGCAGTACTAGCCACTTTTTTTCAAGCTTTCAAAATAAGTCTGAATGTCACTATGGACACAGTTCTTGAATTTGAGATTTTAATAATCTTGATCAAATTTCTTTGCTAAGCACCATTTATCAAATAACTGCTCATCTTTCAAATTCGACACGAGTTTGTCCAGCTTGTTTTTGTTTTATAGTTCCTGAATTTTTGCCGATAAGCCGCAGAATTAAGTCAACCTTTTAGGATACATTCCTTAACCATATCATAGTCAGCACTTTATTATACTGATAGGGAGGCAGGGATATCTCTGGCTTTTCGAAAAAGTGCATACTAAAATAATTCAGTCCAATGCTCCATTAACCGTTTTGAATTTTCAGCATCTGTTTCAAGAAAACAAAAATATTTGTATACTTATTTCTCTCTAAAAGTGGGCACTAATTTAAAATTCGTAGTAACATCGAAACTTCAATTTATATGTTAAGTGGGAACGTGCATTTCTCTTGTTCTATTATTCTTGATTGATATTCCTTCTCTTTTTGCATTTTCATCTCTCTCTCTCTCTCTCTCTCTCTCTCTCTCTCTCTCTCTCTCTCTCTCTCTCTCTCTCTCTCTCTCTCTCTCTCTCTTCAATTGGATTTGTATTTGTTTATCTCTAATCTTTCTCCAACAGCATTCGTTTTTCCTTTCTTTAAATGCGTTTTTTTATGTAATCGCAATTGACTCTCTCCTCTCTCTCTCTCTCTCTCTCTCTCTCTCTCTCTCTCTCTCTCTCTCTCTCTCTCTCTCTGAATCAAACTGCATTGGTATTCATATTTATGTTTCTGATGTTCAAGATTTAATTTTAATTCCTTTTTTGTGTCAAGAGTCTGATAAAGATTCAATAATAAAAGCCAAAGTATTTTTATCCAAAACTTTCTTTACCACCATAGTCTAGACCAAAATGTATTCATTTCTTGCTTCGTTAAGGAAGCTTTTGCCTCAGATCATATTCTGGCAAGCTGAAAGCAATTGATTTTTTTGTTGCAAGAGTTGTAACTGTTTCTTGATAGGATTTGATGACATTGTTTTTTTTTAAAAAAAGCCTGTTGATTTCACTAAATATTTCAAAAATGAAAAATAATTCTTAGGATTTAAAAAATTATGAAATAAAGGGAAATTAAATTTAGAAAAGAAAAAACTCCAAAGCTTCCTGAAATATTTTAGCCAAAATTCATATATCCCAAGATCGAGCGACTAATTTTATGTTGCGAGTTAATACACTTACAATAAAGTAAAAACAGAAGAAAGGCAATAAGCTTTGTAAAATTAAACGAATATTTAAATTACATATATATAACAGAGTGTGTATGTTTGTATGAATGCAAGGGTATGGTAGTGTCTAACTTGTCTTGCGTACATGCCTTTGCGCAAAACGGAAGGTAAAGATTTGGCCCACCTATTGTGCTTTTTTGTCATGTTTACAATTTGTTAAATATGTTGTTTGCTGATGTATGAGTTCAATATCTAACCATATTTACAAACTTACATTGTTAAGGAAGCGAAAATATCACATATCATGGAAATTTTGTTCTGTTTTCAATAAGATTCTGTTAATAAACGATATTCATTATTGTCTTAACATCAATCTGTATAATCTATTACAATCATAGAATCTGTTTCAGTTATTTTAAGATACAATCATAGAGCAATCCTTATTTAAAAATTAGACGTTGGAATTACAAAGTGCTCACTAACATTTTGGACTAAACATATTCCGATTATTGTGAATTGTACAAAAGATAGTAAAGATTGTGATAATTGTGAAACGAATACATATTTAAGGCTACTGATACTGTTGGGACAATGTGGTCTTACATTAAATAATAGAAAAAAAAAAGAGAAAACCAAAGAATATTTTTTAATTTAACAATTAATGTATTTCTTAGAGTACAAAGTGAAAATTTACAAAAACTTACAATGTTGTGAATTAAGTTCAAAATAGTCAAAAAAATTGTATCAATAGTTCTAATGAATAAAGTTCTAATTAAATTCCAATAGCATTCCACAAAACGTTTCAACTCTGAAAGTGTTGATGTGCATGTAGTGGCAGGTGACGTCGTGAATTTTCAATAGTCCTTTGCTGAATCAATAATATAATCCAATATGTTCTCATCTGAATTCACTATATTCTAAATTATTCTTCAAGTGCAAGAATATAATATTCCAACACTCAACATTTCCAATGAATAATAAATTTGAATAAATCATTCCGCCCAAAATGAAATCCTGAACACAACATTAGGATTGATCTTGCCTCAAATGTTAAATGCAAGACTGTATAATGTTTCAGGTAGGAAATTTTATATATAAAAAATAAGACACAAAAATATAACCAGAATAAGAGCAAACACACCATTTCTCAAATGTCAGTTGTCAAGAAGATAAAATTACAATAAAGAACAAGGTAAACATTAGGTACAACTTTGGGGTATAGTGTCATTGACTAAGAGATGATATTAATGTTTAGACAACATGCTAAAAATAATATTAGCCATGTATGATGCTATTAACAAAATCAATATCAGTAGTCAGGAACATTATGAACTTAATTTTGGACAAAGTTATTGGGCAAGTACAAAATGGAAATGTATATAATATATGATCATTAAGAAAAGCCAACAAATGATGCCAATTAAATACCCATATTAAATATACTTAACACATCCCCTCATGAAAAATTATGTGCTGAAGCTTTCGTTTAGCTATTAGTCAAATTGTACATGTGATTACAATTGCAAAAGATGGAGTGCTAAGATTGTTGTATTCCTGCAACATGAAACTGCCAAACCAACCTCAGCATCACTTGCATCAACGAACATTTTTAATTATTAACTAAACTTTGGACTTGCAAGAACTGGTGCACTCTTATTAATGGCCTTTAACTTATCAAAAGCTTCCAGACATATTTCTGACCAATGAAACTTGCTTTTCTTACTGAACAGATTGGTCCTGGGCTTATCAATTATGGGAAAATTTGGAACAAAACTTTTGAGAATATCCATCCCTAGCCAAAAATCGCATCAGTTGCTTTTACTGATAGACACAGGGAATTCAGTGATAGCCTTGACCTTAATTTCAATAAGTTTAACTTGTCTTTGTTACACATAATATTCTAGAAATGTAACAAAAGAAAGGCAAAGTTCACTTTTAATTAAATTAATTAGTAAATTTGCATCACGTAGTTTATCTAAAATATTCTGTTTTTCATGTAATCTTTCAAGACATCGTTGTAGATTGTGACATCACCAATTTAAACGTCACAATTATCTAGACTAGATGTAATTATGTTCATTAAACAGGTGAATATGTAAGGTGAACCATTCAGCTGATATGCTATGATGCCTGCAGTGTGGCAGTTTAAAGTGATGTCTAGCACTAGGGTATCATGCTGCAGACATGTAGCTGGTGTCTAACCCAGTCACATTATCCTTACACCAGGCAGACCAGTTCTAATAATAACCTCTCAATGCTGGGCACTAAGTGAAGCAGTTGTGCCATTCTTATAAGTCTTTGGTATGACTCTGCCGAGGATCCAACCCATGACCCCCTGCATCAAAGGCGGATTAATCTGATATCTCATGAATTTAATAATTAATATAGTTCATGTGATCTAGATCTTTTGATACACATAATAAATATGATATCTGACATAATTTATAACACAAACTTAATCCGACATCTCTTTGATTTTATGACACTTCTATTTAATATGATATTTACTGAAACTTACAAGTTACTTCACAAACATTACATCACATTATACACAAACATTACACGACATCACACATAAACTTTACATCACATTATACACAAACAATTACAAGACATCATACATAAACTTTACATGACATAATAAACAATTACATGACATCATATACAAACCGTACATGACTTCACACACAAACCTCACATCACATCATATACAAATTTTACCTAATATCATGCAAACTTTAGAAGCTCTTGCATACAATTTTAATTAGTTTAATAAACAACAAGCATTTCACAAAATATCTGCCAATTAAGACGTTAGTGTTAGGACTGATCGGCTTGGTGTCAGGATAATGTGACTGGGTGGGACATCATGCCACATGTCTGCAGCATGATGCCCCAGTGCTAGATATCACTATAAACATCAAACTGCAGACACTGTGGCGATATCATCATGAAAGGAAGCAATTAATAAATTTATGAAAAATTATGGTTAATTCTAATTATATGCTGAATACATGTCACGGTAAAGCACTACAACATAACCACATTTGCCTCCATAGGTTGATTTTATTACTGTCAGAGGTGATTTTGTCACATCTTTAAGGTCGTAAAACTTAAAAATAATTCAATTCCCAAAAATACAAAAAGAAAATTTAAAAGAACAGTGCTGCGAATTAAAATCCCAAATAGTCCAAAATAGTTTTAACAACAGTCCTAATGAATAAAGCTCTAACTAAATTCTAGTTGTTTAAAATAAACTCTAGCCTTGAAGGTATTGATGTGTCTGTAGTCTTGAATGTATTAATTCACCAGTGATCTGAAATGTGATGATGTGCTAACAGTTTTTCTCCAGTATGAAACCTAGTGTAGCTGTCCAATGAATTATCAATCCATGGTAAGGCATAGTGATATTACCACAACAAAACTTGAAAAGAACTATACGAAATATGAGTTTTTTTCTGAGATTTGTGTTACATCGTTACACAAACAGCTATCATAAAATCTTGCTTGTGAAAAAAATGACTACCCTAAAGTTGCATATACTTCAGGTTTTGACTCAAGAGACTTCAAAATTATAACTAAAAATTTAATTCATTTTAAACACAATAAACAAAATTTATGATTTTCAAATATTTTAGATAGCCCAACAATTAAAAACTCGAATTTTAATTCAATTATATCCTGGAATGGTAAAGTCAGTCAATGTAATTTTTGCAAATTATCCCCTACCCCAACAAAGATGACAACAGGTAATATTTTTGTCAATGCTATTTATCTTTGGTGTTCTCTACAATTAAGTGCTCAGCTATTACCTACTTTTGTGTGGTCCAAGTGGTTATAGCATCCACCTTGGATGTGGGAGGTGAAAATAGCACAATGTCCATGCCTGATTCTTATTGCCTAGTGTAGATTCTTGTCTTGTTTCTGCATATCCAATGTTTCCCTCTTTTTAACATGTATACTTTGTTCCTCCTCTGATTTTTCTACTCTGAACTCTTCATTCCTTTCTGGACTCCCCTATTTAGGTCTGTTCCCTTTTCTTCAATAACTGACAAGATTACCACTAAATCTCTATATGTATCACCACATATACATGTATAAAATTCTCTCACTTTCGTTGCTCAGAAACATAACTAGCTATCCAAAATGCATACATTATGACAGCATCGATTGACTATAAATTACTACATCATTGGTGAATGCAAACATTGCCGTATTTTCCTGCATATGCTACTATATGACTCCTTACACCTAACCAGTTAGTTTCAATCATAAAGTTATTGACTTGATTCGAATCCAGACCCGGCTAACGTGGGTAAGTGAGAAAGCCTGCCAGTGGGTCGGTGGTTCTTCCTGAGTTTTCCAGAGTTCTTCCTCCACCATTAATACTGGCCACCATGTATAGCTTATATTGTGCTGAAAAATGGCATTAAACTCTACAACAACAGGCTTGATTATTATTGCATAGGATTGACTAAATTCTAACTCTAGTATATCAACAGATTTCTATGAAATTGAATAAACGATACATATTATAGATCATGGTCATATAAAACATAAAATTAAAATTGCACAACTTAATGCTGTTTTCTTTTATCACAAACCATACGTCCTAGCACTATTGCCTTTATCTCCTTTCAAAACAACCACCTGGTCTCTTTACTTGTTAACGAGGAAACATTATTCCCCAGCTATTCCCAGAACCAAATTGATTCCTCTCGTAGGAGATTTTAGAAATTTGACAAAAGTCGTTACTTTAAAATTCATATTACTTGCAAACTGAACAGCTTTACTGGCCAATCTTAAGCAACGGTTCCTAAATTGTCACCAAGATAATCATTTCTTTCATCAGATTTTGACAGCCTAAAATCAGAGAAATATGATGCATATCAAAGTTCCCTTTGAAACTCCATTATTAGACATGAGGGTCCTTTCAAACGGCTATGGTCAGTAACACTATTGTATCTCTTCCAGGATACCATTATAATGCAACAGAAATCAAAATATCTGGCTTGAAGGATCTGCTTATATTCTCACATTGTATACATCTGAAAATAAGCGTCAATTCAACGGTTTTTCGTGTATAATATCAGCTATTGTACATCGAAATATATGTCTTCCGTTACAAAGTCTAAAACTTGGGAGAGCAAAGGTTAGATGTTCTGTGTATTCGGATTCAAGAACAAACATTTTGGCAAAAAACACTGACTTATTGCCGTTTATCTCAGAATCACTAAAAAGTAATGTGCAATGAAAACAAGTTTAAAGAACATTAATGTAGTTTGATTAATGGACAGTAAGGGCACGTGACTGATCTAAAAAGAAAACAGAAAACCCAGCAGATATTTGTCATAAGCATTTCAATGAATCTCAGATCATTCTTTTATTAATCTGAAAGAAATCGACTAGAAAGAAAGGACATTCATTGCAGGTATAAACAGATAACTAAATCCAGACAGAGAAAATGGTGATGCAGATTTGCAAGTGGAAACGAAATATTTATGGCCACCATGATTAGAGATTAGACCATTGGACTGTGTTTTAAGTAATGAAATTCTAAATGCAAGACATAGAAAAAAATTTTACAATAGAATTGCATAATTAATTGATTTACTGGATGATTTTCAATCAAAAAGGTATAGTAACTTTTCCCTAAAAGACAAGTCTAACTTGACCCCTGATACGATAAAGCCACATCTGCCTCTTTTATTACTAGCAGAAGTGATTCAATCACTTTTCTATCATCTTAAACCAAGTAACAGAAAATTCCAACATGTTTTATAAAATTTGAAAATAATTTTTTTTCACAGGAATACAAAGTGAAAATTAAGAAAAACTTACAGTACTGCAAAATAAAATCCCAAATAGTCCAAAAAGTTCTATCATCAGTTCTAATGGTGTTTGAAATAAGCTCCAGCACTGGAGGTATTGAATTCTGTAGCCCTGAATGTACTAATGTACCAGTGATCTGAAGTGTGATGATGTGCTAACAGTCTTCCAATTAATCACAATAATGTAATTCTGGACGTAATTGTCTGAACTCACTACAATTTCAATTCAATGTCTCTGTCTAAGAATATTACTGAGTACTTTGTAATTACAAAGAAAAACATTTTGAATAAATAATTTCATCCAAATCAAAAACTAAATACAACAATACAAATGACTCTGCTTCAGATGTTATCACAAGAATGAGAAATTTCTCAGGTAAACAAAATTATATTAAAAGACCCTAAGACACAAAAGTAGAGCCAGAATGTAAATCTAAAGTTAATTTCTATAAAATTCTTTAAAATTCCATAGACCCAGACAGAAATAAATGTTTGCTTTTATTGATAATATGTAACCCACAGTCCTAGAGAAATAAATATTTTGTTTAAAATGAAATCAACATCAATGTCCCACACAGTGAACTTGATTTTGGATAAGGTCAAGTGCTAAATACAGTTATAGAATCATACAGTGAAAAGAAACACAAAAAATTAAATATATATAACAATTCAAAACAATGTTATTACCCGAAAATATATAACCAGTATATACAAATTAAGCAAATATTATACATCCACCTCTTTGAGTCAATTTTATTATTAGAAGATATTCAACAATAAGATTAAATAAACTGTGGTACCATTTAAACATGATTATCATTATCATGGCAATGTCAAGCTTTTCTAAAATACTTTTAATGATCGAAATGAAACCAATTGACTTCAAATGTTGCCAGCTTATATTATTGTCTCAATAATTTATATACTACAAGCCAGTTGTTGGTTCTTCCCAGAGTTTTCCAAGTTTCTGTTTCTACCAGATATATTGGCCACCAATTATAGCCTAACATTATAGCTGTAAAATTGCATTAATCACCACAGCAAAAAACTTCACATTTGAATGGCTTTATCATCATAACCAAGTATGTTATTGCAAATGTCACATTTGAATGGTTTTTCTCTAGTAAGAACCCTAGAGAGGCTGTCCATTAAATTACTGTCTAAAAAGAAATAATATTTGTATCAATGATATCATCTATTTTTACATGAATGATTTTATATAACAATGTTGACCAAATGTTTTTCCTTTCATCAATGATATCATCTATTTTTACATGAATGATTTTATATAACAATGTTGACCAAATGTTTTTTCTTTCCTTCACTCAGTATGAAGCTACACAAGCAGTGCTGTCATAATCTGTGGAAAAAAAATTAAACTGCTAGGAATTATATTCACAGGTAAAGCATCTTTTAAGGAATGCATGGCAATCCTCTTCAAATGTATTGGTCACAACCAAACTAGTTTCAACAAAGTGACAATCAAATATACACTTGTCATCTCAAGCTTTAATTTCTCCCTTAGCCTGCCATTTCTGTTCTTGTTCTTGTGGTGTTTAACAGCAAATAACAGGCTATACATGGGAGCCTTTATTTTTGGTAGAGGAAGATTCCTGGAAAAACCCAGGAAAAACCATCAATGCATGGCAAGGCATGGTGAGTGATATTACCACAAAAAACAAAAAAAAATACAAAAGTTTTTTCTGAGATTTGTGTATAATGACTACCATTATACAAGCAGCTATCATAAAATCTTGCTTATGGCAAAATTGCCTAGCCTAAAGGTGCATACACTTTGGGTTTTGACTCAAGAGGCTTCAAAAATTCTAAATATGATTTAATACAAACACAATTTATGATATTCAAATATTTTAGATATCCCAACAATTAAAAACTCAAATTTTAATTCATTTAAATCCTGTAATGATAGAGACAATCAATGTAATATTTGCAAATAATATCTCCACCAACACTGATGACAGAAACTAAAAGTTCATGTAAATGTTGTTTATCTGTCTTTGTCTTCTCCACCAATAATTAAATGATCCACCATTACCTACATTCTCTTTAGTTGCCTATATATTAGAACATCCAACTATGATGCGGGAAGCTGCATGCTTAAACCCTGGCCAAGTCATAAAAAGACTATAAAAATTGTATTGGCAGCTGCTTCCCTATTCACTCAGAATTAAAAGGGTTGTGTTAGCACTAATTGGCCTTTGGTCAGAATAAGTGATGCAATGTGATTATGATTTTTAATGTAGTTTTAACAATTTTTCAGTCCTATTGCTCGAGTATCTGCAGCGTGGCAGTTTATAGTGATGTCTAACACTGGGACATCATGCCGCAGACATGTAACATGATGTCCTACTCAGTCACATTATCCTGACACCAGGCCGACCAGTCCTAACACTAACTTCTTAATATTGAGCATCAAGCGAGGCAGCTGTCAGCACCATTTTTGGAAGTCTTTAGTAATGATTTGACCGGGGTTCAAACCCAAAACCTATTACATCTGAGGTGGATGCTGTAACCACTAGGCCACCACAATGGTCTTAGTCAGGATTATGTGACTGGGTTGGACATGCCCCAGTGCTAGACATCACTATAAACTACCTCAGTGCAGACATCATATTAAAACTAAGTTAAAAATCCACATCACACACACACTTTCATTTAAGTAAAGTGTATATTGAATTGCAGCATGCTTTTTAGTCCCAAGAGATGAGTCTTCACTTCAATTTAATTCTTACTAATAATTATTCTTTTTGATTGAAATAATCTTTAATTGTGGTTTTAATTGATCTAGATGATAAATTCACTTTTAATTACTGCCTTTAATATTACTTTACTTAAGGTTTTATGTGATGTACTTTGTTTAACTGTATATTTTATTCATTGTTTTTATGTCCTGATCATCAATGTTTTAATGACTCATTTGTTTAATTTAATTCAGTCCTGTGTAGAGACAAACTATTTTATCATAAAATTCACATTTTATTTTCACCAGTATGGAGCCTCAAATGCTTCTTTAAAATATCATTGTCATGAAACATTTTATGGCAAATTTCACACATGAATGGTTTTTCTCCAGTATGCACTCTCATGTGACTATTTAATCTATGTTGGAGACGAAACTTTTTATCACAAACTTCACATTTAAATGGCATTTCTCCTGTATGTAGCATCATGTGCTTCTGTAAATTGCCATTGTTAGAAAACGTTTTATTGCAAATTTCACATCTGAACGGTTTTTCACCAGTATGAACCCTTTTATGACTGCTCAAAGAACTGTTCTGACTAAACATTTTATAACAAATTTCACATTTCAGTGGCTTTTCTTCAGAATGTAAAGTCCTGTGCTTATTCAATGCACCAATGGAACGATATATTTTATGACAAATTTCACAATTCAGTGGCTTTTCTTCAGCATGTAGAGTCATGTGTTTAGACAATGCACTGCGGCAACCAAATATTTTTTGACAAATTTCACATTTAAATTGTTTTATTCCAGTATGTACCAATTTGTGATTAATCAATGTACCTTTGTGGCTAAACATTCTGTCACAAATTTCACATTTAAATGGTTTTTCTCCAGAGTGCACAATCTTGTGACTTTTCAATCCACTGCGAAGACGAAACTTTTTATCGCAAAATTCACATTTGAATGGCATTTCTCCAGTATGAATTGTCATGTGCCTCTTCAAATGGCCACTACGGTAAAAAATTTTGTTGCAAACTTCACACTTGAATGGCATTTCTCCGGTATGTATCATCATATGCCTCTTCAAACTGCCTCCATTATAAAACATTTTATTGCAAATTTCACACTTGAATGGCATTTCTCCAATGTGTATCATGACGTGCTTCTGTAAACTTTTCATTTCACGGAACAGTCTACCACAAACTTCGCACTTTAATGTTTTTTCCTTATTGTGTATCATCATGTGTTTTCTTAAATAGCTATTGTCATTAAACCATTTATTACAAACTTCACACTTGAATGGTTTTTCTCCAGTGTGTATCCTCATGTGCCTCTTTAAATTATCATTGTCACCAAACACTTTCCCACAAGCTTCACATTTGTATGAATTTACCCCGGTATGTATTTTGATGTGTCTTAGTAAGTTGGTGTTGTAGCAAAACATTTTGTCACAAATTTCGCATTTGAATGGTTTTTCTCCAGGATCCATTATCTTTTGCTACTTTAAATTACAACTTGTACAAAACAAACACATCTGTACGAACACCCTCGTAACTCCTAACGTGACTATTCTAACAGGTTGATAGAATGAAAAAATAAGATTCACTCCAAAACCGAAATATACACCGAAATACGTGTATATGTACAAAAATTCTGACTGGGAACGAGTTTTATAAGAAATTTACCAATTTATAATATAACGCACTTCCTGTAATGACGTCACTTGGTCGTACTTGATTGGACAGGTATCCTAAGACAAACATTCGATAAGATAATAATTCTTTATTGCAGACTGCTTTTTCCTTACTTCTAAATCAAAATATTAATATAAAATTAAGTATTTTAAAAATAAAATATCATAAATATATTATCTACAAATATATAGACACATTGTTAAAAATTAAATAATGAAGAAATTCTTAGAGTGAATTGTTTAATCTATCTACAATGAACACTTTGAAAAAATGTCAAATGTTCACAGACGTTTCAAGATACAATTCTTACTACTGGATATTCTTATCATCGTTGGAAATACATATTTTCTCAATATATCTTTAAATCTGAAAATATTTCGGTTTACAAATGTGTTAGTAGTATATGGGGGTAGTGGCATCAATGGGAGTTCTTAAAAATCAGCCTCGGGTAATCTAGCGTCAAGGGGATTTTAACATGGAGTGAAAGAGAAATTCAACATGGCGACAAGGGATTGAACCAATTTATCGTCAATGGGGTCTTAGAGTTAAAAGTGGGTATATCAAAGTTGGTGTCAGTGGGAATTTAACATTCGAATGTCACCTGTATGTCGATGGGAATTGAACACTGGTGGCATCATAGGGTTCATAGTGTTAAAACTATTTATGGCTGAATTGTATTTATAGAACAAAGACTCCAGTAAGAGAAGTCTATTCCATGAGTACAAAACATTTATTCAATTATATACATGGGCTCTCTGGCATGTTCTATGGTCTAAGTACTATTCATTTAATACATAAACATTTTGGACATGGAGCAAACCTATTTACAAGTTATTGGTTTAAGCAAACTACTTTTAAAAATTAAAGTTCATGCCTTCAAGAAAAACATATGCAAAGTATATACATTTCATTAAAGAATGACATTTTTATGATGTAGATGCAACTGTCTGTGTCAAAATACAACACACAGCCCCTAACAGTTCTAAAGCTTCATACAGTTCTAACCAAGCATGGGCTGTCACGTAGGCTACAATGATAACTTGTCAAAATTCATCGGATTCTTCAAATCCAGTTCTTCTTCGTAGCTGACTAAGAGCAAGTCCTCACGAACGAGGTTCACGTGTTTCATGTATTTGGTTTTGTCATGAATCATCAAATATTCCGTTTCAAACACTCATTCACGTAGTCTACAAAAAAATGCTCTTCTGAGTCTCGTCGCCCTTGTGGTAATTTTCTGTCTTTGGAAAGAGATAAATTTCGTACACTTCTAACAGTTGGTATCCTAGGTCAAGAGTTTTAATTAATTCCAAGCTGACCCATGTTCCTGTCAAGGTGCGTTTTTCATGAGTGTGCTGACAAGGGTGGTCTTGTTTGCACGCTTCAGCACAAGTACGACACAAGTGAAATATCAGTTTTCCTTGGCAATAATGTGGTAAAACGTGATGGTACAAGTTCGTGGGAGGCAAGAATTTGCACTTGATCAATTCTTCGTATTCTCTAATATTGTCTAAGTCGATGTGTTTGATCAGCAATTGCTTGTACCCTGCGGAAACGTGACAATATTTGCACACATACGGATACAGAAAACACACGTCAAAGTATTTTATTTCATCTCCTTTCTCTTCGTCAGCTTGGTACAGCAAACAAGTGGCATTTGTCCGTCCTCCGTACAAACTGCCCCGTGGATTCAGAGGGTCCACCATATTGTAACTGTCCACGATGCGATTAAATTCGGGATCGGTTTTCAATCGGTGATCGTACTCGTATTCCCACATTTCCACCACGTGGTATCACCGCTCTTCTATCTCCAAGCGCCGCTGACAAGTGACCTCGTACAAGTCTTCCATTGTCCGTTGTAAAAAAATTGTTTTTAGTGTCATTCTGAGGGTAGCAGATGGGACATCCGTGAAATAAGCACCAGTTAAACACTTTCACGATATGTGGGTTGTCTAAGTCCCAGCCATCTACAGAATACCTTCCGAAGGTCTTTTCTCCTTCTCCGTTGCGGGCATGTTGGATCTATTTGTCTTCCTTGTTGCACAAATAATATAACCAGCATAGGGCTTTAATCGAGTACTGACATTTGACAAAATTGGTCGTTTGAGAACTTATGACAGCCAGGGTGTTTTCGGGCATGAATCGTTGACGGTACACTAAGGAACACGCTTTGCCAATGGTGCAGACTCCATTCAAAGAATCGATCCCTCCGTGCTCCATGAACAGTTGTCGAAATTTTCGACAGCAACGCTGTAAAATCTCCACATCGAAACGACAATATTTTAAAGTTTTCTTTCTGAAAGTCGAAAGGGTCCGATGCGTGTGTCTGGTACCATGCGTAGAAAGCTTCTCGTTGTTCGGTACGTATGTCGTCGGGGTCGTAGTAGTGAGCCTTAGGCAAATGG